>VDFB02212520.1:223716-236229 GCA_007258455.2 Sequoia sempervirens | reverse complement strand
CTAATGTTTATGGTGAAAAATAATTCATCTAGTTTAATTCATTTAGGATAGATCTCTTTTCAACATCTTACATGCTCATGGTATCTCTATATTTTATGTAACCAATATTTTAGGTTGTGACTATTATGAATGGTATTGTTGAGTTAACACTCATTGAATTTGGTTGTATGAATGTATGCAATATTTGTACATATGAATTTCACTAGAATTATGAGTAGATCTTTGTCATGATTGTATTTGAATGTGTTATATTTATTATTTAAAATGGAGAGATGTTAGTATACTATTTTTTATCTTGAGGATACAAATTATTAGAGAGATGTATTATACTATGGTTGTAAATTAGAATTACTACTTATGTTTATTCTAGTTGCTCTATTATTATAGTGAAAGAAAATGAATGTGTACATTTTCTAGGACATTAAATATGGATTTGAGCATCAATTTTATGAATATTGGTTGAATAACTAGTAGAACATTTAAATTCATACATTATATCAAGATCATGACATTAAACTATAACTTGATAGCCTTACTATCATCCTTGATATATTCATATTAGAGAGTTAAGAAGTTGAGATTAAGGGATAATATTTTTGAGAAACTCTAGGTATTTGGCGAGTTGTGTTTGTATTCTATTGTATAAATGTAATGTAGTTACATGTGTAGGTGAGTTGTTTCAAAATAGGAGTTAAACATATAAAATAAAACTATCTCATTTTGAAAATTTATTGTATTAAAATATGCAATCACTATGTCTTATTCGCTAAACCTTGGAAAAGGTTGGTTTTGGTGAAATTGACCAATTATATGTATTTAGGGTACATAATTGACTTGGGATTCGCTTTATACTAGACGCCACTAACTTTATCCCTATATAGTATTCTACTATGACCGTGCACATGAAGAGTTGGGCTCAATTGTAATAATATGATTGTATGTTTTGATTTATAAATATATCATTGCTATATGGAATCACTACTAAGTACTAACCATTAAGGTCACATTTATTATAATTACCAAGGGGAAATATAATCTAGATGATGAATCATACCAATATAATAATTTGGTTTCACTGTAGGGAAATGAAATTAAAAAGTTAAGAATATTATTATTAGTAAAATTATTGGGCATATATCTTCATATGGTGATCTAATGGATATAGTGTTGCCCACTATCTTGAGTATGAATTATGTATCAATAATGTCTAAAGAAATTTTATAAGTACTATTGTATGTCCCTTGAACCTTAGATGATTCTTACGCGCCCTTCTTGATGCATGATGTGCTTTGTCAAGAAAGATATATAATATAATATGATTATGATACTTGATACCATTAAATCATATTATGTTAGGACTCCACTTGGAGACATAAAATTATGTTTGCATACTCTTTGTATTATGACAATATATTGACCTTTTTCATTTTTCCTTGTGCTTTGATATGACCATGCCTATATTATATTGATTAATATTCATAATTTTTGTGTATGGATTTGATTGTTATAAGGTTAATAACTGTATGAATAAAATTAGGTGTGACATTGAAACCTAATTTTTTTATAATAAGCCTTTCATATAAAGTGGGTATTAGTGTTAGTTGAGCTATATATATGTATACAATCCTATACTTAGCATAGGATGATAGAAAAATTATAATAAATTTTGACATAAATAAATGGAACATTCCATACTGGTCAAGCAGGAAATTTGAATGGGTTTAAAGAGATCTAGTATGAAAATTTATTTATCCTAATGGGTATGTGTGGAGACTTGAATTGGTGATTACTTTAAATAGAATTTTGAGCATTATGAGTTTTATGAAATGATCACAATTTGGTTGTTTATTATTTATAAGTAACCAACCTAGCCTATGTGTTAATGAAATGATTTTGTAAGGGACTCTAGGAGGTTCATGTTGAGTTATGAATTATAAGAGGGTGAGGTTTAATTTGAGATCTTGATGCCCTTGGAAGAAAATGCTTTAGGATATGTTTGCTAAACTAGGAACATGCTTGGATTTTCTTAATACTAGTAAGAATTATTTATTTGTTGGGAATCATTTAAAGGAACCTTGTTGAGATATGAAATAATAATTTAGGAATTTTGAGTTTTATTATTAATTAATAAACTTTAGGAACAATGAATATTTTGGATTGACCATTGGTAAATGGTGATTTTTTGCACTAGATGGTTTTAATCCCTTCTATGGTCTTTCCCATATAGTATCTCACTTCTATGCAAAATTTTTCTTGAGTGGTTATCAAAGCTTAGATTTAGGAATTCTATGTGTTTAATCCTTGAGAGATCAAAGTGAGGAGAACTACATGTGACTTTGATATAATTTGGAAGTGGGTATGTAAATAATCCTTGGGTGAAGGATGTCATGAACCTAAATTGGTAGTGAAATTTTTAGGGAATAAATCCAAGGTTTGGGGTTAATACTTAAATAAATTATTCCTCCCTCCTAGTATTCTTTCTAGCTTGATTATAAGATGGACCCACATGTTAGAGTCGTGTCTGATATAGGTACATGGGTAGTTGGCTATCACCAATTCTATGTAGACGAAGGATGCTATATATTTATTCATAATATATTAAGGATTAGATGTCGTTCACCAATATTCTAGAGATCATGTAATATTCTAAGAGATATGTATGTTATGATACACAAGGGGCTTTATTGAATATCACTAGTATTGTGTAGGTGAAATATGTTAGGAGTAATTGTGATACCTTAGAGTTTAACTATCATTGATGAAATGTAGATGATGAATGCTAAGATTCACCTGTGGTATGGCATGGCTTAACTAGCTTTCACTAGTACAGTGTAGGTGATAGAAGGCAAGAGCTACCTCATACTAAGTGGGACTAACTTTCACTAGTGACATGGAGGTAATATCTATTTAGATCCATTGACTCACATGGTTCAACAAGCTATGAAAATATTATTAATAGCCAAATGTGTTGTTTTTTGTTACAATTGTGCCATTTTGGTGATTACCACAAGTAGTATGGATGCTCACTTGTCTTCATAGTTGGTAGTGAATTGGTATAAATGATGGAACCCATAGTGTAGAATAGGATGAACTTATAATATTATTTTTGTTTGGGATGTATTTAAGGGATTATGCATTAGAGAACTAGGTAAAGGGGAAGTTGCTTGTAGTAAGGTCTAACCACATCTTTTTGTTGGTTGGTCACTATGTGTATATATAATGATATTGAGTTTCACATCATTGTGTACATGTGTGTTGTATGCATGAGCAAGCCACACAATGCATATGTCATAATGCATGAGTTATTCACATTGTGTATGTGTGTCTATGAATGGGCTACTTATTATGTATATGTGATGTATCCATAAGCTAGTTGCATGGGGTACATGTGCTAGTCACACTATGTTTATGTGATGCATGCATGATTAATATACAATGTGTATATTTGATGCATCCATGAGTTATCACATTTAATGTATATAATGTATGCATGATTTAATAATCACATTGTGTACATGTTTTGTATGTATGAGATAATCACAATGTGTAAATGTGATGCATGTATCAACTAATCACTATATAGATTTGTGTGTTCATACATTGATATTGGCATAAAGGTAATAATTGACTGGAAAGTATTTATTAGAGTACTATCATATATGGATTGATTTGAAGCATTAGTTTAATTATTAAATTAAATTTAATAAAAGGTTAGAGACTTAATCTCAAATGTGGGAATGGCGACTTTATGTTGTTGGTGTATGAATTGTAAAGCCTCTAATTCTTAAGAAGTGATATGTATGAAGGCCATTATAAATGAGTCCTCGATGTTTAGGTCTAGGGGTAGGGATGATCCTATTATTAATATGAGAATACCATATTTTTGTGTAAGTATAAATCATGATATAGAGTTGTTGCCACGGCTATGGATGGTAAGGCTTTAAAGTTGGCACTTCCAATTTGGATATAATATGTTTGGTTGATTAAGATAGTACAAAAGATACAATGTTATTTGGAAAACCAAATTTCTAGTAACTAGGGTGAGTTATCTATATACATTGAATACCTCATGAGCCTAGTGGACTCAAATGCACTAACCGAAACCTCCTAGCAACAATGGATAGAGAATCTCAACAAAGTTATGTAGGAGGAGTGGTGAGTACAACTACACCTTGTAGTCCCAAGGAGAAAAGTTGATCAAATAATTCATGTAATTCTATCACAAGGTAAGCATTGAATCTAGTGCCATGGAAAAGTTTAAAGAGATGATTGATGAAGAGCTTATTGCACTAAAGGATCACAGGTACTTATGTTGTGAAGGATGACTAGGGTACCATTTATTGTTCTTTTATGGAACGATATTTTTTTATGGTAACCCAAACTTGCACTTGAAGTAAATCAAAGCCATCAAGTAGAAAAAACACATTATTGAGAAAGAAATTTAGGTTCTCAAAAAATGCAATAAAAAATAAGTGTTCTTCCACTAAATTTACCTAGAGCAAATAATTAAATAAAGGATTTAAGAACTATTAAAATGAAATTATAGATATGAAATTTAAATGAACAAAATACAATACTTAGTTAAATTTTGAAGATGGAAAAACAATATTTAAGATGTTAGGAATTCATTAACCATTAAATGCTAGAATTTTAAGGTATTGATTAAAAATATATTTCAATATTTATAAATTGATTATATGTTGCTCTAGTTTAGATCCATGCCTACAAAAGTGAATTGACACATAGACTTAAACCTATATCAACAAGAATGAATTGACATAAATGTGGTTGATTGGAAACGCTTCACCTTGATCTTTTGATGTGTAAATATTAGTAAGGAATAGGCAAGTTTACACACATTTGGGGAATCTACTTAATCATAAGGATCATGTTAAGCTAAGTCAAAATCCTAGATGAGGTGATTATAACAAGAATAATGGCCGAGGACAGTAATCAAACATTTAGTTGACCTAAGATGATCTATCTGTTAATAATGTTGCATGAAGTTCTTGATGTTCTTTGATTATTTCTTTATCTTAGATTCCTAAGATGTCCCCAGTGATTTCAAATGAGCAAATGAATAGTAAATACAATAACGTAGCACACTTGAATCAACACAAAAAATACACTAGATTGAACATCAATGGTTGACAAGATGTAAATATAAATTTTAAAAGTTTAAAAAATTATGATTTAAATCTATAATTACAAAACTACTATAGATCAATTTTACAAACATAAATTTGATCTACAATATTAATTAAAAAAAATAAAAATTGAAATCAATTTTTAAAAATAAATAATAATAAAATTACTAAAATGATATTGCAAATCAAATCAAATAGTAAGGAAAATGGACATGGGTGTGCAATTTTCCCCATTAGGTCTAAAAACTAGATGGCTAAAAATAGCACACAAGAAAAAAGCAACAATTTAAATGAAAGGAGCAATATCGCTCATCTCAAGTAGCCGTTGCACCGCTGATCTGTCATTCGTTGGTTAAAGCGCCCAGAACTTCATTTGCAGTAACAATCTGATTGTTTTTCGGTTTTATTTTTGGAGCAAATAAAGATCAATTCTTCTTCTTCTTCTCGACAACACCCACTGGAAGAAATTGCAGGTAGCAGGGGCAAGGAATGAGAGAATCAGCCCAGGGATATTTCAGCTTTCTTGCTTCTTTTTGGCTTTGCATGGATTTTTTCTTAACTTTTCTTTTTACTGCTGCCATTCAAGAAAATTGCATGGCGTCCACCGCATCTGATGCAGCCAAACACCATGAAATTCCAATGGTTGCTCTCTGGACCTCGCTTACTGCCCAGTCTCGTCTAACAGTAGAGTAGCTTTTATTGACTTTGCGATGGTGAAATACCTTCCCTCTATGCCGCCTCTCTGCTCTGCACATCTTCATTGAAAGAACGAGAGAGCTGAAATGGGTATTGTTCAATTCTTTCTATTGTCTGGAAGCCCCTATAATTGATAGCCTAATTGCCCAAGGAGCTTCGGTATGTGTCTATTTAGAAATCACGGCGAACTTCTGGACAGAGGAAGCAGAATGTTTGGAGTGGCTAGACAAGCAGTCTCCGCAGTGTGTTGTGTATGTGTCCTTCGGAAGCCTGGCAATAGTGAACCAAAGACAGTTGGAAGAATTTGCACTAGGTTTGTAGGCCACCCAGAAACCGTTTTTGTGGGTTTTGCGCTATACTTCCTCCAGGATTCATGGAAACCACCAAAGATCGGGCATGTTTTGTGTCATGGTGCCCACAGATGCAGGTTCTTACATGTACTATTCTGCGCAAGCTGATTGTTCAAGGGAATGTTGTGAAGATGTTGCAGAGGGACAAGACTGATTTGAGGGCTCTGAGCAAATGCATTCAATAGTTGAAACTTGAAAATGAAGGGCATGAGTTTTTTTTATGTGTCAAAAGAGCCTCAACCTGCTAAGAGGTGGAAGAGCTGATTTGCTTTCCTAGACAACTTGCTACTCTGATGTCTGTTCTTGAATATATTCAAGCCTTGAGGTATGTCTTCAACATCTGAATGCAGATCAGTGTGTTTCTTGTTGAATGCATTTACTTTTCATAACAGTGATAGCTTACTCTGTGGCTTGAAAAAAACTACATTGCACAACATTCTCAAAAAATTCCATTATAGGGAGTTCTTCATTTCTTTGAAACTGATTGGGTGTGCCAGAGATCGATTTTTAAAAATTTACATTTGCCCTGTTCTGTTATTTGTGCTTTTATTCTGCTATTATTTTTGCAACTATAATTGAATGGCGTGAGTTACAAAGCATGAGCAGCTTTATAACTTCACTTAAGCAAATTTAGTTGTGTATCTTGCAAATCAGGAGGAATTTGTCCGTGAGACTTTGTCAACATTGTAGAAAATGCTATCATTAAGAATATTATAAAATACTTTTTGCTCCATTTTCTATTAATTTTCTAATTTAATTGTGTTTTTATAAAACTGCTTAGAATCAAATTAATTTTATTTCTCCTTTATTTCTCCTTTATTTAGTGTTGAAAATCTTTTTATTAAATTTGTCAGATTGTCTCATATACTATTGTAAAACATCTCACAGAACTATTTCTTTACAGCTCTTATGCATCTTTAGATTTAACTGGTGTTTTTACCATAAAATGATATATTAAAATATTGTTTGTACAAAAAAAAAAAGTATTTGTGTGTATGGGTGTACAGTCAATAATACTTTAATTGAGGAGAATCTCATTCTCATGAGCAAGACAAGGGCTACTGTGCTGCAGGAGTCCCTGCCAAACGCAAGGGCTGTTGTACAGCACAGGGGAAAATGATTGAAAATGTTGAACCAGTTGATAAATAACCAATGAGTGGTTTCAAGCTCGAGATCTGAAGTCTTTTTTCATTATACATAGGCCTGATTGTCATTACTTATCATCCTTGCACAAAGGCTATGATAATTTGAAAAGAACAAAAAGTAAATGCTACCACTATATGATTTGAAAAGTAAAGGCAACGATTAGGAATTCATCAATCTCAAAGTCTAGGTCAGAAAATTAGCTAAGGTCATATGAAACCAGAAGTACAAATATAAATTTACATGTGTATAATTATATTTGTATTTATATTTTTATTATATAATAATATATTATTATATATTTTATGAAAATTATAAGTTATAAAATATAAATTATTATATATTATATATTTGTATTGGTATATTTATATATTTGTATTGTATAATATATTATTAAGGGAGGAATTTACAATGTGAGTTGGTTTTCTTAAGCATCCAATGAAGGAAACCATCGATTCAGAACAAATTACAGAGCTGGAGAAGGAATTGACTGCATGAATTTGGAGCTTTGAATGATTTCTCTAGAGAAGTAAAGATGGCAATATTTCAAGGGCTGGAGAAAATCTGCCTGCAGGAAAGAGCAACAAGTAGAATGAAATTGTAATAGGGATGAATGGGGTAATAAACTAAGCCCAAAGTGGTTGATCATATTCACTGTTTCTCCCCCTCACTAACAAATGCTTAGTGATCTTGTGTGCTTTGTTTGCAAAGATTGAAAACTAAAAAAAATAATAGATTTTTAGTTTCACCATACCTAATAAAAAAGCGAGGATGCGCATTTGGATTGACCATATGCTCAAAGTGGTGAAGGCCAGGAAAATTTGTAATGTACTGATTTGGAGAAGTTTCCTAGAAATTTGATGTTGGATTCAAAAAGCACATTTGTGTGTGGAAATGCATTTGATGTTGTCATTGGAAGAACCTATATGCTCCTATCATACCACCAAATTTGAAGGAATCTCTGTCTAACACAACAAATTCTGAGGATGATTCTCTCCAGAAGATAAAGATATGACAAATAGAAATGGTTTAGATTAGGTTTGGCTTTTTAAAAAACCTAAAGGCTCGTACTATAAATCATGAGACTTGTTGATACTTGATACTGAACAACTACCAGCTCGTGGCACTGCAATTTTAATGTAAGATTGATGGAAATCATTGAAGAAATTCAGCCTCTGCCTCTTAGTTTATATATATATGTAGGTAAAGGTAAATGAAGGTTTTCTAGTGAAAGTCATTGTTTTCCCTTTTCTAGTCTCTCAAATTCAATTCAAAAGGTCAAGCAGGCGAGTCTTCTCCCCTCTCTCCTCTTTTATTGCATATGCCCTTTTTTCTATTTCTTTGCATGTTTTGCTAGAAGATTTTCTGTTTTTCATCTTTGTCAGACATATCCCTGATTGTTGCCTCTGTCCAAGTAACCTTTTGTCTTTTACCTCGAGGCTGCAAATTTTCCGATGCAAGTGGGATATATGCTTTGCATTCTTGTTACTTCGTCATTCCTTTCTTGGTCTGCAACCTTTTCTATGTAAGAGCTGTCTTTTACTGCAATTTTTCTGTTAAGCAATTTTTCTGTTAAGAGTTCAATATAAGCTTTGCAGCCTTGTTACTTCATAATTTCTTTCTTGGTTTGATGTTAAAAGTTCCATATTTAATTTTATGGTTTATCATTATATTCATTTCAAGATCTCCTATCACTCAATTGATTTCTTATCCCTTAGTAATGCTTTCCATATTATATTTGTTGCCTATCTTAATTTTCTGTCATAGTTTCAATACTTCATTTTGTGAAATTTTCATTTTTCACACTTCCCCTTTCCATCTTTACAAAGAGTTTCATTTTTTTCCCATTGTCTTCAATTGGTGGACCACCATTTTGCAGCTCCATCTTTAAGCAAAAAGACATATGCCATGTAAAGAAATCTCTATTAGTTTCTGCACATAATTCATTTGGATCTTCAAAGTAATTATACAGCTCCACTTAGATATCAACTCAGTTGTCTCCTCTAGATTACTATGATATGGCAAATTGTACCAATTCTCAGTCAAATGCAACCATTTTGCTTATGACGTTTGCTGATTTGCAACATAATTCCTCAATCTTGCGCTCAACCAGTTTCAGTCAACATATTTTGTCCCTAGAGGTGTAATGTGGTGATTTTGATTCTTTGTAATTCTTCTAGAGCGCTTCGTCTGAAGAACCTATCCAGCTTCCCAATACAAGCCCTTCACTTAATACCAACGTTCACCCTGTCAAACTTGGTAATGAGGATCTTCTCCATCAACCATTGATTTATGTTACTCCCCTCTTTATCTTCTTTTCTTTAGCTTTGATTTCTACTACAACAGTCTTCTTTATACTCTTCTGAATCCCTACACTGTCTCCCAATTTGGGGGTTCTCTCCGGCCATCCACGAAACAGTACCCCCGAGGTAGTAGCGCATTCATTCCAGATGATATATGGGCCAATTGAAGAAGAATACCTAATTTAATGGGTATGATATATCACTATCGGGAAATACCATGTATCCATGAAAACAATATTACCTACCAATTATGAATTGAGTTTTAAAAAAATATGTAATTGTTCTGGCACTTTGAACAGGCCCTGGTGTATCTAATCCCCAACCGCTCATGGATAAACTCAAGGAAATGCATGTCCCATTCTGTCAGGCTCAAGTGGCAAGATCAACGCTTTCTTTACTGTGCCTCCTTTGATGGATCTCATAACTGCCATTGGCAAATGCACAGATTATGACCTAAATTCACGGCCTTCCTCCAAGCTTCTGACTCTGCCATGGAAAACCCCATTCTAAAATCTCAGTACCCCTGCATTTGTCTCCGCCTGCTGGCCCTGAGATGCCCATTGCAGTAGAGGAGCCCGCCATAATTAAGAGGGAGCAGCCCCTGTCGACAAAGAAGAAGGACCTGAGGCCAATGCACTTCCCTTCGTAATGTCTGCTCTGCATATCTGCTCACTTGTGTTTTTTAACTGGTAAAAGACTTAGTCGCCACTCCAAGGTAACAGCTTGCTGCTCTTTTATTATTACGTTCATAAATCCTAAATATTCACTCTATTTTCACAACACACATAAATTATATTTTGGTTACATAATGGCTGTGGGAAAAGCTTTGACCCTCTAATTTTTTGTTTTCGACTCAAATGCCTTTGTCAAGTCTGCCCCACAGATGCAGAATTGTTTGGCTAATATCAAGATTTAATTTATATTAGGAATAATGGAAAGATTTTAATTTGTTTTCTTACTTATATTAGGAACTGTTTTTGTGGAGTAGGAAGTCCCATTAGAGAAAAACATTGCGCAAGAAAATAGGAACCCCTACTTTTTAGATGTTAGATTTATGGGGGTGTCTTTAAGGTGGGGTTGAAAGTTTCCCCCACCGGCTTCCTAAAATTTTACTGCTACATGTCATTCATCTACAATTTTCAGTGATCATGCATAGAAAAAATATTGTTTCTCCATTAGATTATATATAATATTTGTATTTGTAAACTCCTCCCTTAATAATATAATATTTATATTTATATATTTTCAAGTTTATTCTAGGCCTTCATCATCAATCTCAAAGTCTTAGAAAATTAGCTTAAGGTCATATGAAAGCAAGAAGTACAAACATAAATTTTTATGTGTATAATTATTTGTATGTAAATTATATGTTATATATATTTGTATTCATATTTATATATTTCTATTATATATAATATAATATATTATTAAAAAACTAATTACATTCAAGCATATTATTATTTATATAATATAATAATATTATTATACATAACATAATAATATTATTAGAAATTAGATCGAGATCAATTTGAAGATGCCGAGATCAGACGGGCGGCGATCAGGCGGATCAAAGGAGATCGGAGGATCAGACGAGATCAGGGATCAGACGCCATTCCGATCGACGATCAGGTGGATCCAGATCAGCGGGATCGCCGGATCGTCAGGATCAATTCGATCCGATCAGGATCTGCGTTGGATCGACGTGATCCGGATCATGCGAGATCTTTGCGGATCCGTTCGGATCAGGAACGGGCGCTGGACGTGCGAATCCGGGACATCGCCGACGGATCCGTTGATCCCGCAAATCATCGGATCAGGCGGATTCAAATCTTGCCGGATCAGATCAGGCGCAGGATCAGAATCGCCGGATCAGACCGTGATCAATCTCGGCATCGCTGGGATCGCGGGCGATCCGTGCGGATCAGTTGCGTCAGGATCGATCAGGTCAGACGGATCGATCCGGATAAATTAAATCAGGACGTTGGTGAATCAGACAGATCAGACGTCACGCCAGGTGGACAATCACGATCCGGTCAATCTCAGACCAGATCGACATCCGTCGAGATCAATCGGTGCGGACAAATCAAGATCAATCAAATCAAATCGATCGGCGGACATCAATCAGCGGTGAACAATCAGGCGGATCGATCGCGCTCCGGATCAAAGATCCGGACAAAATCAGTGCAGTCGATCAAATCTTTGCGTCAGATCAGATCAGGATCAGGTGGGATCAATCAAGAACCGTCGTTGCGGTGGCTGGTGAACGGCGCGTTGGATCGTTCTGCGGATCAGACGGTAATCAGGTGCCAGGCGAATCAGACGTTGAATCGGACAGGATCTGGAATCAGATCCAGGCGCAGATCAGACCGGGCAGATCCGTGTTCGACCGGTGCCGGATCCGCGGATCCATCCGTGCCTCGAAGTCGGCGTCAGGCGGATCAAAATCAGTCGAGATCAAATCGATCATTGCGGATTTTTGATTAGGATGTTTGACATTATTTTAAAAGAGAGAGATGTGTTATGAGGAATTGTTTAGATTGGCGAATGAGATGAGCTCAATAGGTGGCCATTTCTCTTAGTGGGGAGAGAGAGAGGGGGGACAAAGGTGGAGAGAAAGGGTGAGGTTGGGAGAGAGAGGAGGGAGGGAGAGAGGGGGGAGAATGATGCAAGGAATTTTAGAGGTCATAACTTTTGACTTAGATGTTTATTTGGGTTTTATTTTTACAAGGAGATGCATTATGAAAAGTTGTTTGGATTACCGATTGAGCTAAGCTTGGTAGGCGGCCATTTTGACATATTTTTTGGGTCCAAATTTTTTCATCCAGGCCCTCAAAATTAACTTTTTATTATTTTGTTAGATTTTAAAAAGTTTTC